>JASANE010026203.1:0-24542 GCA_030248225.1 Trileptium ribeirensis
ACGAATGGATACACGGGTCTTCGTTTTGCGAACGCATCAGTTCTTATGGAGTCCATGCTGGTTCCAATTTGTAGTATTGCGAGTACATCTCTGCTTCGGTTATTTCTGGTTCTTCAGGTGGGTCTGGTTGGTCCAACTCTTCTTCCGATTCTAATCTTTCCTCCTGTCATTCGTTTGGTTCCAATTTTGGTCCGTTTCAATCAGTGGTTCCACGCGGACTTTTCTTTTTGATCGCTTTTGATGTTGTGATATTGGCTGTTCGGTTTGTTTTTCGTCTTTGAATAGTTCCGGTATACTGACTTCTTCTTCCGAGGTTTGGCCTGCGTTTTCGAATGGCTGTTCATCTTCTTCGCTATCATCGCTGAGTCTTATTCCGTTCCCGGTTGGCGGAGTCTTATCTTTTGTCGTTGTTCTTTCTCTTTCCCACTTAATCTTTCATTGGGTTCGTTCTTTGTTCGACGTTTCTTTCGATTTTGTGAATCTTGCAGGTGTTTCTTGTTTCTTCCGACTGTGCTTCTTTCGTCCGCTACCAGTTACTAGTTCTTTGCCTCTTCCCATTTCGTTTTGACTTCCGATATCAGACCACTGACTATCTTCTCATTGCGTTGGTTGTACCTGTACTTCCGTTTCAAATATTAGAGATGCATCGGAATCGGATTCTACCTGTTCCACCACAACTATCGAATACTTTTTGGTTCTTTGATTTCCTTTACGTTGAACTTCCTTGAGTTCTTTTTCCTGTTGTCTCTTCTCACTGGCTGCTTTTGGTCTTATTTGGATCGCATGTTGCTGGTTTCCACCAGTTCGTTTAGTTAACAGTGGTTTATATTGGTTCTTTTTTCTTCACCGTTCGATTCCATGTTCTCGGTTACAGGAACTACAGGTGGTCTTGACATGCAGTCCGCATTTTGGTGGTATCGTCCCGGTTTGCATACGATTGTGTACTCGCACTCGAGGATCTTGTTCGCCATTCACGCTAATCGCACGGTCATTTGTTCCAGCGGTCGCTTCTTATTGAGTATTTGGACCAATGGTGCATGGTCCGTGATGATTTCCCAATAAGTATGGCCGGAAGTGTTGAACCGCACGGATTACTGCCAGACATTCTTGTTCCGTTATCAAGTACGGGGTTTCTTCGTCGCGGTACTTGTTACTGCCATAGTGGATCACATGTTCGTCCCACGCTTCGTTTTCTTGAGATAGGATGTATCCGATACCATGTTTGCTTGCGTCGGTGTACAGCATGAATGGCCTGCACGGGCCTGGTTATTCCAATATTGGATGCCTTGTCATCTTGGTCTTCAGAATATGGAACGCTTGTTGGGTATCTTCTGTCCACAATTGACTGAACTTCACCATTCTTGATCGCTTGTTAGTGATGTCGTACAGTGGTGCTGCTATTGTGCCGTAATCGGGTACGAATTGTCTGTAGTATTCAGTTAATCCGAGGAAGCTCTTGAGTTGCGTTACCATCTTCGGTTTCGAGAAGTTCTGTATCTTCTCGATCTTTCCAGGATCCATTGCAATTTCTTTGTTCGACACGATATATCCCACGAATGGCATTTCTTCTTTCAGGAATTCGCACTTTGATCCTTCCGCCTTAAGGTTCGCTTCGCGAAGACGTAGTATCTGACTGATATCGTACAGGTAGTCCCAATATGACGTCGAGAATATTATGATGTCATCGAGGTAACATAGGCACGATTGTTACCAAGGACGCCCGCCAAAATCAATTGCATCATTCTTTGAATCGTTGCAGGAGCGTTCGTCAAGCCAAACGGCATGACGTTGAATTCGAATAGACAGTCGTGACAGACGAACGAGGTCTGTTCTTTGTCTTGTTCGTTCATCAGGACTTGCCAGTATCCCGACTAGAGGTCCAAGGTTGAAAAATACTTTGCTCCACGTAACGCGTCCAACATCTCGTCAACTCGTGGTAACGAAAAACTGTCACGCTTTGTGATTGAATTGAGCATTCTGTAGTCGGGGCAGAATCTTTTCGATCCATCTTTCTTGTTGGTCACTACGATCGGTGATGCACACGGACTGTATGATCCTTTGATCACTGCTTGATCCAACATCTCTTGGACTTGCTTGCTCGCTTGGTTTCGGTCCATGTACGGTAGGCGTCGTATTGGCTGTTGTACTGCTTTCTCGACCGTGGTTTGGATGTAATTTTCCACCTGCGCGTTGATACCAATATCGAAATCCGATTTTGAAAATACGTCTTAGTAATTGTGTAGTACTGTTGCCAGGTACGCCTTTCCTTCTTCATCGGTAACGGACATTTCCAAATCGATTTCGGCTGGAAGTTCCATACTATCCATGTGTTCAGTTTGGCGTATCACTTGCTCTTGGAATTGCTCGATGTTGGAACATCATTGTTCTTTCTTTCTTTCTTGGACTTCTTCCACAAGTGATATCGTTTGTGGGTACTTAATCTGGATTTCGCCAGTCCATGTTTTAATTACCAGCTTTCCTCTTTTTCCAACCGTGGTCCATTCTGAATCTTCTTCTTTTTTTCTTGTTTGATTCTTTACTTGTTTTTGTTTGAAATGTTCTTTGTGCTTTCTCTTCATTGATCAATGTTTTTACGATTGTTTCTTCGACTTTCCGTGCCACCGGTTGATCTTCAATTATTTCCATTTCGACCGTGTTTAGGTTACACACTGGTATCATGATGTTGCCTTCTTCCACTTTAGCGATACTGTTCGGTATTGCCAGTCCGTTAATCTTCATCAGAAGTTCCACCACTACCGTGTCACCTTCTTTTGTTCCTTCCGGGATCTTCACTTCGATGAATCTCGCTGAGCATGGTGGAATCACTTGTCTATTCGAACACTTGCAGATTTCGATGTGATTGTCGTCTTCTTGATTGATCGATCCCATTTCGTTGGTTCTGAAGAAATGAGGTATCGGCTGACCGCTCATTTTGATTCGTAGCTGTTGGTAATCGATCACCAATTCGAACGCTGCTAGGAAATTGTATCCTTTAGCACGAATTTTGTCAAGTTCTTGATTACGATGAATCGGATCTTCTTTACTTTCTTTTCCAGATAAACTTGTACGAAGAAGTATCCTACCGCTCTTTCCGTTAAAGCCCCGTTGAATCCAACTGCACACAATGCCGTTTCTTTCAGTGGCAGGTTGTTGAAGTATTTTCGTATTGCTCCTCGCTGATGATCGTTATTTGTGATCCCGTGTCGACCAAACCTCGGAGCCTCTTGTTCCCTTCGGGATACGTATCAATGTAGTACCTTGACAGGACTATCGGGTCCCTGCACGGTTCATGTTATTTCGATTGATCCACTTGATTCACTTCCACGAACGTTTGTTTCTTTTATGCTTGCCGATACATCTTTGATCTTTTCAAATTCTTTTTGAGTATTCTCTTTTCTTCCCACCCTTCTCGGTTTTGATAGTCGATTGTTCGCCGTTTCGTTTCATTGGTTCGGTCGGCTTGGTAGCATTCTATATCGATTTTGACGTTGTTGTTGACTTCCGGTTCGGTCTTCTCTTGTACTTTGTCTCGTGTTTCTTGAAGTGCCTCCGTTCTTTGGCTCAGTCTTCCGCAGCTGTTTCACCTTGGTGGCGTTTGATTCATCACAGTTTGTCGGTTCTGTTGCTGTTGGTTTGCCATCGGTTCTGGCATTCTTTGTTGTTGTTGCCAATGTTTGCGTGACCAAAGATTTTCCGTTATGTAGGCGAACGAAGACCTCGCAGCAGGATTTGAATAACTAGACTGCGGATGTATTCCTTTTCGCATGGGTTTCATACCCATATAAATCCAAGTTGCTTGCAACGCGTGCACAAGCGGCAACAAAACCACTTACAAGACACAGCCGAATGCCTTGCATTTATCTGCAATATCTACTTAGTTTAGTCCAGGAGTGTAGTCTCACGAGAAGGCATACATGCTGACGGGACGGTACTAGGTCTCAGTGATCATCCAAGGTCGAAGAGGAAGGGTGCATGCTGAAAGAAGTTGATGACATCCCTCCTCCATGATCAGCTCCTGGACTTGCCAATTTTATCAAAATATTTCCCAACTGTCACCCTATATTTGTCTTTTATTGCTAAAACTTTCAGCGTGCCTTCGGCGCACTGCTAAATAAAGGAGTGCGGATGGTGTGCGACGCACCAGTAGGATAGTGTAATACTCTCAGGGTTGTATGCGGTAGATCAGAGCCTCAGTGTGGGTCGTAGGCCTCAGTGGGTAGTTCCACCATGAACTCTTGCTTCAGCATGCATGAGCTAAAGCGTTGCCTAAAACGCTTTTGCGGTCCGTCTCTAACAGTGGTATCTCAGACGGATATTAAACTGTTTTCTTACACCGGGTTTTTACGAATGTGCAGAATATTATGCATTATGCTTTGGAAATTGTCTTGTCACTATGTCATTACCGGTACCGGGTCACCCAGTTCATTGGTTGCTAGGTCACTACCACAGCCGGATCACAGGGTCACAGGGCACAAAATGGTAAACCCGGTTCCAACTCTGATAGCTACTACTGTGCAAAAGTCTACTAATAGATGAGTCCATTTGGGTTGTTTTTTTTGATGTAGTTCACTAAACAAACCCGAAGATTACGCAGAAATCATTATTTCCCCTTATGTACACTGTCACAAATGGCGATGCAGCAGAATAGTTCGTGGTTCACTATTTTAAAAATTGTGATCGGAAATTACTGGCTACGGGTCCTTAAAACACGTCTTTAGTTGCATTTCCAATGGCACACTTTTATACACTCATAGATTACAAACACAGCTGTCTGATTTAAGGTGCATTTGATTAACTCTGATAAATGCTCGAAATAGAGAGTTGTACATGCACTGAAATCGCTTTCGTACATTGCAGATTATAACAGCAATTAGTACTACTACCGATTCTGCCTGCCATTTAGTCTCACGGAAAAATAGGCGAAAATTTCAAAAATTTAGTTGAACCAGAATGAAGAAAGCGAGCGGAGCATCCACCGACGATGTTTGGGGAAAAGTTGTGATAATTTCTTTTTGTCTGTGGTTGTCACTCAATGATAATGCAGATTAATTGATTGCAGATTAAAGTGGATATTTTTTGCAGTCATTTAAAAATTTTACAGCCAGTTTCAGCATACGACAAATGCATAGAAAGCTGTATTTCTTCTGCCAGTGATCAAACGGTCGGAAACTTGATCAATCGGTTTGTGAAAATGTATAATTTTTAAACATAATTTAATCATATGTAGGTCTCTACGGCTTGTCTTTAGACGTATTGATTGATTGCTTTCATAGTGTTATTTAGCGATCCAGAAAACACAACTCTTTATATGGCGATTATGTGTAATAACCGGTGACGCAGCTGCATGGCGCAACTTCCTAACACCATGCCCATACGACCCCGGCTATCGTAACCTCAAGGGTGGACCGTGAATGCTAAATTTTAAACCTATTCTTGGTCAGACCCAAGAAGCTACGCAGCTTAGCAGGCCGCAGGCGCGCTTCACGGGGTGTGTTCGGACCCCGCCCGAAAGGTTGCGCACGTGTCTAGTATCGGATATGATTTCTGAGGTCCCCCAGGGAGGCTAGCACCGACACCTGCTCGCAGGTCATGGAACTTAGCCGCTATTCCCTATCTTAGACTCATCGGAAGTTGTTTAGTTCTATTTTACTGAGATAAGTGTTGAACCAAAATGTGAAAGTGTCCCTGGAAATTTGACGCTCAAGTCGAATTACCCATAAAATCTTAGGGTGCTCCGCGTTAGAGCATTGACCGATGTGGCCCCCACAGGGTTCCGACGAGCCCTGAGTGTTTAATGTCGGATTATCAATGGCGTGGCCTGCGTTTTTTCAATAAATTCTATTTCGATGAAAGCATTCAAAAGTCCCTATTGAAATTTTTCACGTTATTGCCAGGAACGAGTTAACTTTTTCAACTGTATTTCTCAGATTTTACTCCTTGATTCCAGAGGAACACGAAATAGATTTGATAGAAGGCCCTGCTCGTCAGGGCTTGCGACATTCTCGCACACAAGCCAGGGCGAACAGGGTCTGCTCGTCCGAGCGGACAAACCAGAAAAGCATAATGTCCTATCGTCTCGGTATCGAAGAAGACTATAGTCGGCGTGTCAAGATACAACGTTTATTTACAAAGATCAACGCTTATTGAAGGGACGAGTGTTCCAAAAAAGCCTAATCGTATCTTGCTGTGGTCGCGACAGTCCAGCACAGTGGGGCGGCACGGGGCGTTGAAAGGAGAACGGGCGAGGAGCGTGCAGATATTCGCCAAGTTGCGAACTAGGGGCGGTTATCCCTGCTTCACTCAATGCTAGCGAACTCCTCAGCTATGCAGCGCACTAAGCAGGGGCCCTAGAGTGCTTCAGAAAACGCTCCTTAATGCATGTCGCGCTGGGCGACGGACACTTAAGATGGACGGAGGGAAAAAGCGGTGTTCGGGCTGAATACGCCAGCTCTACATCTTGGTTGGAGCACTGCTCCAAGCGACACGGACTACAAAATCTGACAAGGGGCGTCCGATCGTCTATTCTCAGGGTGCTCTTGCAGTAGTGCCTATCGATACTTTCGCCCTATTGTATTTGACGACCTTACCTACCTATCAGTACGACTGACCGAACGACGAAGACGGGGGGTGGCAAAAGAAGAACAAAAATGGAACAGTTTCCTTTAATTCAAGCCGACGGGACACGGTCGGGGTTGCAACGGGGCGTGGGGCGTCCTTTTAAACAACTTGCGGGACAATCATCCAGCCAGATGATTTTCCTTTGACCTTGATAGCCAGTTGATTTCCCTTTAGCTTTGATGTCGGATTGTGGGCGATGCGGCGAGTCCATTTCTGACTGACCACACCTAGCCAAAGGCTAAATTAGCCTCGCTTCCTACCTAATGTGGTCGTTTGCACTACTCGGGCCCTAGGTGGTCGGCCCGGGACGCGTTTGCGTCCTTTGGTTCGTTCTTCGGTTGCTTGACTTTGGACTCTCCCTAACGCCTATCTTTTCTTATTACACTGCAATGTTGCAGTGTTTAAACTGCACTGTAGTGCAGTTGAGTTATCACCAACGTAATAGTAAACGTTGGTGTTTTCCTATGGCTGAGTGGTTAGAGCGCAAGATTCCGCAGCGGACTTAAACTCTCCGTGCAGGATCGACTCATAGTACGGGAAAATGCAACTAGATGATACTGAAACTAAAGGAGGGAGAAACCTGGCATACATAGTACATAGCCTAACAGGCACTCATGATAAATAGTGAAACCTGGCTAAACTCAGCGATCAACTCGCTCCAAAAAGAAAAAGGGGTTTTGCTCTCGCCCGGTTTGGGGTCGAAATGGCCCGGGCGAGGAGGTAAGTTTTCTTTATTTTTAGAAGGTCCTAAAATTTTGTTTGAATGCGGGGACACGATGTGTTTCTCCCGCTAAGGTGGTTTCTAGCGACGGCTCAGGAGTAAACCTTAATTTTATTTCTTCCAGTCCATGGTCTCGAGAGAAAACCATTGCGTAGCGCAATGCTGAACACCGGTACGTTTAATTGTGGGGATCACGTTCTTATTTGGGTCCAAAACTTGTGTACTACCACAGAACGAAGCGTCATCGTCCTAGGTCGAGGTCGGTTAAATTTTGCTTAGCTGGTGGCGTGCTCCTCCAGCTCATTTTGATCACACGGGAACGAGGGGACACCTACAGATCTTCCGGTCAGTCGTCCTAACTATATTAATGTACAACAAGATGTCTACTGAGTAAGTCGTCCATGTGCTCTGAGATCAAATTCAACCATCTGAGTAAAATGATTCCGAGACAACATTCTGTGAAAGCAGCAAAGACCTTAAACTCAGGTTAGTGTGCCTAGAATTTGTTGAGTCTTTTCTATCCCCAAATTTTCTTAACTCGGTGAGATAGAAGAAATTTTAAGGGCTTACTAAAGCCCGACGGAGGCTAGTCCCCCGTCCCTAATCTGCGGTTCTGTCCAAGCTCAAACACGGCATGAGCATTGAGCGTTCAACTAATCTGCAAATTTGGAAACCATAAGAGCAAATCCATTAGACAATTCCCTATATCCCGTGGCATGCGCGTTCCAGAAATTTTAC
The DNA here is from genome assembly GCA_030248225.1 of Trileptium ribeirensis. NCBI lineage: Eukaryota > Metazoa > Nematoda > Enoplea > Enoplida > Thoracostomopsidae > Trileptium > Trileptium ribeirensis. The sequence goes on from JASANE010026203.1 coordinate 8,078, forward strand.
CGTGGTCGGCTCAGGAAAATTCGTTGATTCTAACTCACGAGAAACAAATCATGTAAAACTTGGACGGGAGGCGTCCAATTTGTTGTGCCTTACCTAAGACCACGGGGAATCAGACTGACTTCGACTCGGCTGACTGGTTTTTCCCCTGCTCGGTACCTATGCATCCTAAGTCGCCTCGCGCTCTCATCCTGGAATTCGGTCCTGAGTGTTTATTTGTGTAGTATTTCGTCGGGGAACCGCGGGTTAAGTTCAAAAAGTGTTGAGTCTGTTTGTGCGAAGGGGACACGCTACATTCACGGGGTATCTATACAAACGGCCTGTTACAATTCACTCAACAGGAAAACTAAACCCCTGCAAACGCCGATCAGGTCTCACACTTACAGATGTCGATCCTCGAGGCAGCACCAGCTGAACCTCCTTCGCGAGGTTATACCTGCGCGGAAATCCTTCACGACCGATCCAGCGAACAAAGCGAAAAACGAAAAAAGAAAGCCACCGAGCAGTTGAAAACAAAGGATAATTAACACTAAAAGTCACGCGTCGGAGCCGGTCAGTAAAGTCGACCGAACTCCGCGCTGCCGAAGTCAAACTGATTCCAAGATTCGACGCGTTGGTCGTAACGTCGAAATTTTCGCCTGTATGTTACGATGGCGATTTTGTCGCCGTCCAACAGTTGGGTACTTCTTGACGCCCACTTTTTTGGGTTTTCTGTCCAGTGTCCAATTGGGGACACTTCCGGAAATTTGAATCTTGACGGCTACAGTAAACCGTCGATGTCCTTAAAGAGAGTCGGCTTCAATTAAATTTGCCGACTTTAAGTTTGAGTCTTCCGAGTACTCGGAAGTTGACCATCTGTGATTTTAGTCCGAATTTTCCCAAGAAAAGTCAATTTTGAAGTCCCTATTTCCCGTCCTCATCGCCGGATGTCCAGCGAAATCGGATCCTAAACTCACAATGTTCGAACAATTTCCGGTCCCAACTTAACTTAAACTATTACGACTACTTTCGGGACACGCAACTTCCTGCTTCAGCCCAATTAGCGTGCCAATCTTTTTGAATTTTGATTGCTCAACCTCCCAACTCGTCCTAACTCGGCGGCGATCGACTTGGTCTTTGTTGTCCTCAACTTGCCGCCATCCTAATTAAGCTAAATCTAACTTAGCAGATGACCCTCGTTCATGAGGACAGTCGAAAACGTCGAAAAGAACCGAGCTAATTTGAAATTTGTACGCGAATGCCGGTACTTCAAAGTCTCGCCGGGGGAAACCGACGACGCGAGGGCGTCCGTCTCGAGGCCAGAGACGGAGCTAACCTTATCCTACTCCTAATTGCTCAGGGACCCTGCTCCAAGGCCCCTAGGGTCCACGGAAGGGCCCTAAATTGCCCCCCTGTTCGTCCTATCCGTATGTATCTTGTCCGTCCGTAAAACTCTGAAATTTTAGCGATTTTTGTCTGTTTTGTCCTCGTCCGTCCGCTGTTATGTCGTGTCCTTATATAGATATATGTATATATTAATACTTACATGTCAACATAATATATATATATATATATAAAAGTATATATGTCTACACACAAGGATACACATATACGAACACACACATTACACACAGTAGACACAGCGGCGTCCTGAGCGACAGAAAGGTCGCTCAGGATAAACACAAACTCACAACACACCAAACACAACAACGACAAAGCAACAAAGAAGAAAACCGACCAGAAACGTCGGTTAGAGAGAGAACGAGGACAAAAGCGAAAGGACAGCGAGGACACGAGGCGGGTGTGGGAAGGGTAGCGGGACAAGGGTAATCCGGGAAGATTTTCGAGGGGCTGGGGCCAAATTCGGTCCCAGGACGGAAAACGGGGTCGATTGATACCAAGCACAAGGGGGGTAGACGTAAAAGCGGGTCGGAACCCACATATGGGTTCTGTTATGTATTAGTATGGGGAGCTTTAGCGGGATCTCCCGCGTTAACGGTTGGGCGGAGCGACGCCCGCCGGGTATCGTTTTACTCACCGTCCAACGGCGATTTGAACGAGGGGTGGCATCGCTACTGGGGCGGTAGGAGTAAAAACGGCACTAAGATCGTGGCAATTAGAGAGAGTGTGATGGCTACGGTGGGGGCGCGTTTGTTGGTCGTCCGGGTTAACGGGGCGGCGGATCGAGACCCGCCGGGTATTTTTGGAAATGTCTCATCGAGACGAATCCAATGAGGGGCGGTTCGCCCATTTCAGAATGGAGGGAAAAATCTCGATTTGTCGGCGCCCATCAGCAGTCGGCAGCAGCTTTCTAGGCACCTTTGAGTGACTGCAGCGAGTCTGCAGGGACTCGGGCGGAGGTTCGACATGTATAGTTGGATTCAACTAGTCGCGACGAACAAAACGAGGGGTCGCATGCGCCGCTTCTGGTGCGGGGTACGGCGACGGGAATGTCGAAAGTGGGGTTTTGTATTGGTTGCATACTGCAATAGGCTACAGGAACAAGGCGGTTTCGCCTAAAAGTTGTCTACTGGACACACACACATATAAATAGATACCTATACATAGTCTATATATGATATGTCCTAACTACATGGAAAGTGATGGTCCGGGTTTCACGGCGACAATCCTACCTAGCGTAAGTAGCGATTGTTTCTACGCGTTACAAGCGAAGTTTCGGCGTTGTCCGGAGCGCCTTTGGATGTCCATTCGCAATTCCCAAAGCGTTCTACCAGCCTGCTCTGGTTATTCTCCGTACCACGATATCGCAGACGGTGACGGGCCTTCGAATGGGCCCGGCATCCGTCGTCCCTTACAGTTGCAAGTGCTACTAAAGCGTGATTTCCGCTTATTTTGACTTGTTGTTTTCTGTAACCATTACCTAGTATTTTGTTATAACCAAGTAAATTTAATATTTTTGATTTCAGTCTTAACAAACGTGTTTTCCTGAACGTGCAGCCAGGGGCCTCCTATTCCCGGACGGTCGCAACCGTCAAACCTATAACATATAGTGTCGGCTAGCTAATTTCTCAACCAAGTTCCAGTTTTCGTCGGTGCGGGGGTTCCATTTTCAGTCCTTCAGGTCGGTTGAGGCCGCTCGTTTCCTCATAACTTGGTCAGGATACAACACTCGTCCCTAGCAAAATCCTGGATCACAACAGAGGGACATATGCAAAAATGATCGTTAATATAAACGGCATGTTATACAAGAGTGGTTCGGTAATATAAACGGCATTGTACACAAAATTGTTCGTTAATACAAACGGTATTCTATACAAAATTGTTCATCACTATAAACGGTATTTTATACACAAAATTGTTCATTATTATAAACAGTATTTTATACAAAATTGTTCATTATCATAAACAGTATTTAATACAAAATTGTTCATCATTATAGACAGTATTTTTATACACAAAATTGTTCATTATTATAAACAGTATTTTATACAAAATTGTTCATTATCATAAGCGGTATTTTATACAAAATTGTTCATCATTATAGACAGTATTTTATACAAACTTGTTCATTATTATAAACAGTATTTTATACAAAATTGTTCATCGATTACGATACGCCTTTTTTGTATACAAACAGCCATGTGCCAACGCTTCCCAATGCGATTCTGAGTCCGAAAGTCCTGGAATGCTCGTGACAGGGCCGAAGCGGCTCTGTTACATATGCATGGTTGTAAGAACACTATGTTTCCAGTAGGTATTAAATAATATAATTTATTCCAACGATCAGTAACCTATAAGTTTTAGATACAACTGAATTTCCATATTAGTGTCCAGTTTTTGTATTAGGATAATTTCTGATAGCCAACAACTTATTAAGACAAAATCCAAAATTTTAATTTTATTTCCTCCTGTGAAGTTCACGTTTATGTGCTATTACTTAATCACCGACAATTTTTCAGAGTGCAATTATAATCTGCGCTCATTAAAAAATAATTATGTAACAGTGAATTTACTCGAAGCGCAATTTGCATGCTGTTGTATACACTTCGGAAATGTTAATTGCAGGCGATGCAATAAATGAATATATATAATATTCATATATTTTTATAACGGATGCACAAAAATAAAATTTATATCTATATGCCGGAGTAACATCCTGCTGCAAAAAATATAAATACTGCTATAAAATGTTTGTCGCAAACCCAATTGGTATCGACTCTGAGGCTCTTTAATTAGGGCGACAAGGACAATCTAGATCATTACCATGCGAACATATACCTTGTCAGCGCCAATGGCCGCAGGATACCTACGGTTACCTCTCAGTGTACTATAATAGGTCGCGGTATCGCTAGCGAGACGAAATTCACGGCGTGACAATTTTATTGGCGCTATAGATCGACCGGATACCCTAGTAGCTGGTCACCCGACTATTACCAATACGAATGCACCGATAACGCGTATGATCATACGTATCGCAGTAGCGAGCGAATCGGTTTCGCGGACAGAACACGAACATATTTGAAAACCGGAATACAGGCTGTGCCGGTAAAATGGAGCGGTGCAATGTAACCGGTGAACATGACGCCGGACCTTACTAAACCGTGACCAACTAATGCAGAGTACTTTAAACATATAATGGTACCGAATGATAATGCAAATAACCGAAATCAAGTGGCAGCTCTACCGTTACATGGTCACCACATGATTGAAATGTCACGCTATAAAGACACACAGATGCAGGTATAAAAGCTCGGTCCGCACAGATCAATATGATAGCTTACGCTGAGCATGATTTGGATGGTCCACACTATGACACCGAGAACGGTTATACAGAATACCGCGAATCGGAAGCTAAAGAAGATCTAACAAATACAATGCAAGTGAGTGGGCACACCCGAGATTTAACATTGGAAGCAGTCAGATAGTCGTCTGGCAATAATGACATAAATGCACTAGTCGAGTAGTTAACCAAAATATAAGAAAATATAAAAGATCTTGACGTTTTTGAAGTAAAAAAATTAAACTATGAATTGTTCTCGGCTCTAGCATTTCCGTTGTACAGCGCGTGACCCGCGCGTGACACTATGAGTTATTATCGGCTAATTACTGAACATGTGTCTCCTTAAAATTAGTCAGAATATAGTTAAGGAAACGCAAATGGAACTGTATGTGATAGTGCGGGTTCAAAGAAAGTTGTGAGTAGTCACTGCGCATCGTGGAAAAATATTTGAAAAGATGGAAAATTCTCTTCGTACGTCGTTGGGAGAGCCCTTGTGCAGTGTTGACAGATAGTTGTGTGCAGTCACTGCACGTTATGGCAAAATTTTTGAAATTTTTATTACGGAAGCTGTGTCATTTATAGAACCACTGCTACAAAAAATGTGTTAATTATATAAAAATTGCTACAGAGACTGAGTCACCTCCAGAAAATCTGTTACAGAAACTGTTACTTTTAGAAAACTTTACTACAGAAGCTGTGTAACTTTTAAGAAAAAACTGCTACAAAAACTGTGTCACTTTTAGAAACGAACTGCTCCAGAAACTGTGTCAACTTTAGACAGAAACGGTGCTAATTTTAGAAAAATAGCTATAAATCCTAGCACTTCGAAGCGAAAACGAAACGGAGAGAGTGTGGTTTCATCGATTGTTGCCATGTATATGCGTGTGATGTCTTCCGTGCAGATACGCATACCGAGCCGATGCAGAAGGACGGGCCGCTAATATTAATTACCATAGTCAACATGTGCAGATAGGAGGAATTTATTTACATCAGATATAAACGGTCCTTCAAGCACATTGATGTAGCGTGATATAATGAGTTAAAATTTCCAAAATGACGTTATTGATGCTTGCCACTTAGGGGAGCATGTTGCTAAGGCAGTATTTCATTTCAAACTAAATGGATCTTAAGAAAATATATTGGGTATTTTATGGGTTAGCTACGTTCATTTTGACGGTAACACTGACCACAAAGATCTTCCTTTGTTAATTCCAAGTAGTAAATCCTATTTGCTACAATGCTTTTTGTTGCCGCTTGGGCGCCAATACCATTTCGTTTGGGACATTATGTGATTACAGCCAATTACAAGACGAAAACTGCAATTTTATCTACTTGTTTACATTTTGTAGAATTTGCTACTTTTCTTTGTAAAACATTCTTAATTTCAAATGCATTGTTGTAGGTGCGCCAATTTCACTGAAAATGTTCAAAGGCGCACAAGCAAACAACGAAATGGTGTAAAACTACATATAAGCAACAATATATGTGCCCAATTTAATCTCACTATTACCTGCGAGAAAGATCCACTAGATTATTCAATAACACCATTAATAATATGAACAGATTTATAATGCGCCAATTTCAACGAAAATGTTATTGAAAATGTTATTTCATTGAAAATGATTGAAAAATTAGGCAAAAATCGGATAAAAATGAGCAAAAATCGGACAAATTTGGTAGAAGATGGGGGAAATTGGCGAAAAACCATACAAAACTTTCACCAATTTCGAGGTTCAAAAAATTTCAAAAATTTTCTCTCCTGACAACCCTTCTCTGGCCCGCGCCGATAGGCTGATTCCCATCCCGACGGGACCTCCACAAATGGTCTGAAGCACTCCTATCCCCCTGGAACTACAGAACTCGGCCATGGATGGCGACAATAAACACCTTATTGGCAATACAATTACGTCATAATGCTAATCGCCGGCTATGGTGAATAATAATAATAATCATACCGGTCGCACATGATGGTTGTCAGACGTTGCTAATAACACTTCGTAACATTGACGATGAGGTCGTCGTAAAAAGCATCTCAAATGGTTGTAGTTAACCCCGGCTACCATATAATAACACCTAACGGTTAGCTGGAAGTTATCGGGTACGCAATTTGTCGATGTATTGATTCAATAGGAACACTGCGACAGTGATGTGACTTTGTGAACATTGATACAATGTATGATACAAGGATGATACCGGACACCACTTGTGATATTGCGACGAACACGCTGACACAAACTGTTGTTGGGCGACGCTAACGGATAACGCTGGTACACAATGACGATAACGTTGATACGATGTAAAAGAATGTGTAACGACGGTAAACATCAAAAAAGGGGTTGTTATCACATTATTGACAACAATATAAATGCAGTGTAGGTGATTTCTACCGTTAAGAATTAATAACAGGAACATCCACATGCAGATTATTACCAACGTTCATTATATTGCATGTTGAAAAACGATAGTCAATGCTGATGACGAAAAGCATAATCTCCTACTGTTGACGATAGTCATTTTGTCATTACGATGAACAGTCACATCCAATATATGTGTATTTGCGCCATATTTACTGAAAATAGTACCACGGTGCAACTACGATATATGAACGGATCTATGATGTGTTGGTAGACATTCCTTGCATGCTAGCGGTGCAGTAGATAGTGTTAGAGTTCCTGTCGCTTTCCGAAAATAGAAAACACTTCACGGCGGTACCAGGAAGTCAAAGCCAATATGCTTTTGAACCGATTGTCCAAGATACTAGCCGTCGGCCACGCAGTTGAACTGAAAAAATAGTTTTTCGTCACTTATTTGGCTATGAGTTTTGCGCCTCAAATAAGCTATTATGGATTTCACGATATGCATAATAGGTGGCGTATCTTAACATTTATCGGACCTTGATTATAAGACTTCAGTGGTTCTAGGTGTCTTAGGGTGATGTATACGCCAAACACGAAAACACAAAGCCTGTTACAGGTGATTACACGTAACGACAATTATACATGAAACCACACTTCACTTTGTTTCGAAATATTAATTTTACCCTAATGTTGGAAGTACTTGAAGGGCATTATGTGCTAATTTGATAAAAGCGACTCAATTCGTTTAGCAGTTTTTATTAAAAGTGGCATAGTTTTTTAGCAGTTTTTTAAAAGTGACACAGCTTCTGTAGCAGGTTTTATAAAAGTGACATAGTGTCCCTAACACCTTCTTTAAAAGTGACACAGTATCTGTAGCAGTTTTTCTAATTGTAACAGAATTTCTGTAGTAGTTTTTCTATAAGTGGCCCAGTTTTTAGCACTTTTTCTAAAAATAACACAACTTCTTTAGCAACTTCTCTAAAAGTGACAGTTTCTGTAGCAGTTTTTCTAAAGGTGATGCAGTTCTGTAGCAACTTTCCTAAAAGTGACACAATTTCTGTAGCAGTGTTTTCAAAAGTTTTTCCACAATCTGCAGTGGCTTCATGCAACTCTCTGTGAACGCTGCATGTGTGAGAGTAGTGAGTGGAATATAGAATTTGTGGAATCTAGCGAACTAGAAAATCCAAGGGAATGGATCTTCGTCTGATTTAGGGGTCGACTAGTGGCGGTGCCACGTTCGCTAAGGGTCCTATTACCTAATGGCGAACGATATGGAATCTTGAAGAACCTAAAAACCTATACATAACTAAACTTAAGTTGCGGTGCCTACCATCTTCTTTTGCCACCATGTACAAAACGCGGTGACAGAACATAACAGTCATTGCATTAACCAATTCCAAGTTCAAAAATTGATTGATTTCAAAATCAACGCAGAGGCACTGATTGCAAAACGGGCTAATTTCAGTTCGCTAACACAACGCAACGATTTGCTAACCTATTTGCTGTTTGGTCAAGAATTCGTTTCACAGCGTACAACGTGGCAACTTAAATTCCGCATATTTAGTGACGCTAACACTTTCGTTTTCTTAATGATAATGAATGTAGTTGACAAACAGCACATGTGATGTGTCGCTTTTGACAGTAAACGGGGAATTTGTCGTTAGATATTAAAATAAAATTTTTCAGTTCAAATGTCAAGCAGTCGCAAATCGGCTACTTTCTGGTTTTGAAGTAATATAGGCGAATATTTCTTTCATTAACGTTTTGAACGAGTTGCCCAAAACACCAACTTTATGGTCTGTTATATTTTCCCGGATGGATGGCATACAGAGCAAGCGATCTCCAATCACTAATGACAGAAGAAATGGCAGGCGCGCACCTTAAGTTTACTCATGAACCAATAGAGTATTGCATGAACTTACTCAAAAGAGATTCCGTTCGCACTTCAGGGGTCGATTAATGGGGTTTCGTGTGCGACAATAGCTATGATGCCGACGCGGCCAATCTTGGTGAATTCTCGAAATCTCCTGAAGCCCAGTATATGGCTGAGGGTGACGGAAACTCACATCCTAGCATTATTCAAAATTATATGTCTGTTGGTGATTGCGACTGCGTGAATGTTGTTGACGGTGGTGATTTAGTTGTTGTAAATAACGCGGAACCAGAGGATTCCAATGGTGAACTAGGGAGTATACCGTGAGAGTGTGGTGAATCTGTGAAATCGGTGAGCCTAGTGATGGAGTCTCCCGTCGATGCGACGTATGAGATCACTGGTTGAACTAGTGCGGCTTAGAGAACCTAGCGGAATTTATGGAATTGAGCAGGGAATCAGTGGAACCAGCGAACCATGTGAATCGATCGGGTCGAGCCATGTAACCCTTGTGTGTCGTTGAGAGACCAATCGAACGAGCGAGTTGGAATGTGTGTGCCCGAAAACAATCAAATTGTGGCAGGCCTGTTTGCACTGTGTATAGAACCGAGAAGAGAAGATGATCTGTTTATGTGTGCAAACGGTTATGGGTCACAAGGTAGTGCAATAGTGCCGAAAGCCGACAATATTTCGAATATAAACAATCGCACCAGTCAAGCCGAATTGAATGGGGATATTGATCATGTTGATACAGAGAAAACTGATAAGCCAACGGAATCAAATTTGAGATTGGAAAAACCAAACATAGTAGAAAACGACTTGAGCGTTATGTTGCAGTATCTAGAGTAAAGTACCGAAATTGAAAGCGTCCAGGATTCAGCCACAATAAGGGAACAACAAGCAGGAACCAAAGGAGTGGTGAAGTAATAGCAACGCTACGTGATGCAGGTGAAATACAAACCGATCTGAATAGAGTCATTGTAACCGGACAACCGGTTAACTTCATGCAATTCATCAAGCGTTCCTTACTGTTATGTTAATCGCTAAGGTATGTACAGACTCTCAGACTAGCTAGTGCATTTCAAGCCAGCAATTGCTACACTGTAGCATTAAACGCAGATGAGGGAGAAGTAAACTGGATGCTCGTACGGGGATCAGTTTACTACTAGACATGGAATTAAGACGATTGTTTGCGTGATGCCCAACATCCACATTTTGGAGCGCTTATTTTTGTAAAGAATTTACGAGTGCGAACGGATAGTATTGCTAGGAGAATTTGAGTCTGCAATTCCTCTGTTGGTGCTGGGGTTTCGTCTCGGTATGTATCCCAACCGCCTAGGCTGATGTCTGGTTAAATCGAACTACCTGTACGGACACTTTGACATAGAGTGTTAGCTGTTCTGAAACAGATTTGTCATACATAGCAAATGCTTCGAACGCGCGAGGACACAGCAGCTCGGATTAGCCAACGGCGGACAGCTGTCGTTATGTCCAGACTACTAGGGTTTATATCTCCGTTGCTACACATAATGCAGAGAATATACATGTTAGTCGTCGCATGCTCAAACAAATTGAATGTCTAATAGAAGTAGTCGTTAAGACGGTTAATCTGATGAGCAACATCAAGACCGGTATTATGGCGGGGAAGGTTGCGTGTTCAGCACGTACCACGGCGAGTGGGACCATAAGGGAAGCATCAGCAGACTACGGAACGACTGGGTAGGACGGAATCATATCAATCACAGGTAAAGGAGGGCGACAAACGCGAACAGCACTTGAGCTCACAGAATGCAGGGAACCCACCCAGAGTGGATGCAAACTATTATTGGTGCGCCGTATCTGCAAGATCATTTGAATATGGAATACGATGAATTCAGACCCAAGGCTACGGCATATATACTAAACATATAGCACATGTAGTTATGGCTAATGCTTTAGAGAAGCTTTGGCTAATAAATCTAAATTCCAAGAGCTTTTGTACTTGATGCTGCGCCAACCAGCTCAAGATACCTGACAGAGTTACCCAACCTGGGACATCGATGAGCCGGCGAATTATAAGGCCGACTTGAATATATCATTCATTGACGACTAAGAACTGGAGAGTGAGCTGAATGAATTAACAGAAGTTGCAGGGATAACGAGTTCAACTTGCCAGCGCTTGATGCAGCATACGTGGAAGATAATATTTCTGAGTTAAATTTTTTCCGACGATAGCACTGACATTAAGCTGGAACAAAGCATGACTATCAGAGAACACCGATTGACACCGATCAGGTCGGTTCGGTCCTAACCGATTTCGCCGAAGAAGTAGATAACAAATGCTGCAATATTGCTAGGTAAGGAAACTAAACTAGTAGGAGTCAAACACGATTACTCACAGATTTCCTACCTTCCATATTATCACATTGGCTGCAGCTACAAAAAAGGTTTGCTGGATTTTCTCAATGTCTCAGAGGTGATATATACGTAAAACAGGTTCCCACAGATGACCCAGCTTCCGATTTGTCAATAGACTGTAACTACGAACTACGAAAAAGCTTCTCCGCAGCTTCGCCATTGTTCCAAAGACGGCAAATAAAGAAACAAAATTCTCCACCTTCATTCCCATTGTCCCGTAAACGGCAGCTGCTAAAACATTTCGTACTCACTTACCAAACTTTTATCATTGCATTAAACACAGCAGCTACAAAATGAGTTTACACAGTTTCGTCGTCTCTCCCGTGGACTCGTAGACATCAAGCTACGCAATCAGATTTTTCCGCAGATTTTCCCGCCTTTCCGGTGTCTCATATACTGCTGCTTTGAAAAAGGATTTATCGTACCTACCCCAGTGTCCCATAGGTGGGAAATACGAAAATAAGTCTTCTCAAATTTACCCCGGTTCCCTGTTCCTCCATGGACTATAGCTATGAAAGAAATTTCGCCACAGCCCCGCATTGCCAAGCTTCGGCAGATACGGAAACAGGTTTAATTACGTTCCCCGTTGTCCCTTAGCCTGCAACCACGAAATATATTTTTCGCGCAGCTTCGTCATTTTCCAATAGACGGCAGATAAAGAACCAACGTTGGTCAACTTCCCGCTGTGCCATAGACTCCACCCACGAGAACGTTTCCCCACTTTCCCTGTATTCTGTAGACCAAAACTGCTAAAAATATTGTAGCCGTCCCTAATTTTCCAATAACTTTCCACGTGAGACAATGGAACAGTTAGAGCCTATAATGCAATAATTATTGTAAAATATGCAACATATAACACTACTAGTTGAATTTTGGGTTGTGACCTTGGAACCTAAAAGTTAAAATTCATGGGGGAAACATGACTTCCACACATTTAGTGCGTTAGTGTCGCAGAAAATACTTGACACAATTGTATCGATTTTATCTTTTTACACCACATATAATATTTTTAATAATCGTTAATTTATCTCAAAGTGTCGAATTAGATATCACAAATCGTAAATGTGCCAACAAGTACGTTGACAATTATAATCACGTCGCGTATCCTACGTTGCTAGCATGAATGATCAATGTGTGAGGTCTTAGGTTGGTAGGGCGGCCTTCGGGGACAAGGATGGTGGAAGAGATGCAGCTCCTGCTAGCGCCGTCAACAGCGCCTATGGTATGGTTTCGGTGTTTGCGGCGCTTGCAGGGGCATGGTCGAGCGATATGTGAGAGGGTTCAAAAACCGCAGAGGTAACTCCTACCTCCCTGTGACTATGTATGGTTGTTAGCTAAATATATTTTTCATATATCGAATGTTCCTGAAGCGCATAAGTGTCTGTAGGGAGCAGGAGGTTTACCCTCATAGCGATAGGCCCATAAACCACATTCAGCTCTCCAAGGACCTAAAGTTAAAAGAATAGCAGAACGCCGCGGTACTCCATGGAATAATGAACAATATGGTGATACTAAACTAATCGTGCCATATCAAATACTTAATGGCAACCATGTAGGTTCCAAAAAATTGCTTGGAATATATACGTAACGTAATTTACTTTCACCTATTTTTGGGACATTTTATCCTTTGGCCTTTCTTAACGAATGTTGTACCATTAGCTGAAACATTTGCGCAGTTGGCGTAGCGTAGCTGTTTTGTGTGCCGTTATATTGTCTTCCCAAAACTGAGATAGCAGCTGTTGGCCCAAAACTATATCCATACCCACAGTTTCAATCTAAACTCTGACTAAAAATGAGTTCGTTATTGCCACTGGACAGTGTTATCTAAGTTTGCAAACATAAAACAATGGTCCGTCAGATCTTAAAAGTGAACACAATACTATATATGAAGAAACGGGCGACATCCATGCAGCTATCGACTCCAAACTAAGATAAAAACATTTTACATCTGGCAAAGTACAACTAAGTATATTCTAACTAAGCATAGATTGATTCTACTTATGGCAACAGTCAACAGCCCTGCTATAAATACTCGAGCTAGGTTATGGCTATAAATACTCGAGCTAGGTTATGGCTCGTAGCAGTTGCAAATTGACCTGTGCATCGCCATTTTGTAGACATTAAGGTTATGTCATACAAAGGTATGATACGTGATATCATTTACCGACCGATTCTTAAATACGCAATATATGTCTCGCTACCACATCAAAGTGTCTAAAAATTTATGACAGAGACTATAAAACACTTTAGAATAATACTACCTCACACTTCTCCTGTTTGTGTTTCATAATACATTAATCGTACACTTCTGTTTCTTCATGCATGCATTAAGGCCGAAAGATCCAAAAAAGTAAAACTTATGTACGTAAGCTACTACAAAAAGTAAAATATATTAGGTCAAGATTTCCCCCAAAAGTCCGACTGTGGATGATTTAACGAGATTACTGGGGAAAATATTACACCCTTACCTAAAGATTGCGAAACTCAAAAATAATAATCTCAATGGAATGATATAAATCTATATGTTGCAAAAATTGGCCCTGAGCACAAATTTTTATCCACACCCACAAACAGTATCACATATGCTCGAGAGACGAGGTCCTGGGAAGGTAGCCGGGTCCTCGAGCTGAGGTGTGGTCGGCCTTCAACCTCTAAGTGAGAAGGAGGAAACGACGGTTTGGACAATCCCTCTATGCCTATGCGCATGTGCACAGTATATAAGATAAATGTTCGTTATACCTTAAATTCCCTACCATAGTTTCATAAAAACGGTTGGCCAATTGTATTAGTGTAATGGTCACACTGTAAGGCTTGATTCATGAGAATATTTTTTATTCAGGCAGTCGAGCAAAGTTGACGAAGGCTCATATGACTTTAGAGCTTGTAAATATCTGTTATGTAGTATCCTCTTACCACGGCAGTTTTAACCTATGTTTTATGAGGCAGGAATCGTTTATGTCAAAATCAATGTTTATTTATAATGTATATTGTTCATGCCAAGCAGGGGTTCATGGGGTACCTCTCTTGAGGCTTCGGATCTCCCCAGAGGCCCTGGTGTACTCCCGTGAGAGTACGAGCCATGCCCTCCCCTGGTGCGCAGCACCTCCTCCACTTGCCCGCCGAAAATTTTAGCAAAAATTAAAAACATGACTAAAATTTGCAAAAATGCGGGTAAAGCTCACAGCATTTGTGGTAAAATTGGCAAAATGACGGTGCTCCGCGGGGAAATTAAGGCATTCGTCAACTTTTTCAGCACCCCCTAGAGGACCTTCCCGACCAAGGGCCTTTAACCCACACTTTCTAAGATGACCTCTTCCTCCCCGTCGATCCCGGCTGTCCCCTGTCCCTGAGATCTCGGAGTGTAAACGTGCATGATATACTCATACATGTTATGAATGTATCATCTTATGGGGTGTATGATATATGTATGATATGGGAGGTGTTAAGGCGTGTTCACACGCTCAAATTTTGATCAAAATTTGAGCTCAAATTTTGACCAAATTTTGATCAAAATTTGAAAGCATCTTTTTTGCATTTCTTGCAAGTTTGAACGTGTGAAAACTCTTCAAACTTTTCACGATTATTTCTGTAGCCAATCATGGACGAGACGTATTACCTGAAAAACTTTGAGCTTAAATTTTGATATCAAATTTTAAAATATCGCAATTTTTATTTAAAAATTACAATCAAATTTTGATCAAAATTTGATCAAATCTTGAGCTCAAATTTTGAGCTCAAAATTAGAGCAAAAAGTTTGAGCGAGTGAACACGCCTTTAGGCGTCTAAAGAAGGCAAGTTGATCACTGTTGTTGCTATAAATTCGTGGCTCTTTTGTGTCTCATCGTTATCTTAGATCCACGGTGTTATGTCTTACGTTTGACACAATATTAGTCGTATAGAAGACACAATGAGTAAGATTATCGCGAAGCCTTTTACCCAACCAAGACAGACTGAGCAATTGCACGTGAAAAATCGCACAGTGTAATTGATCGGATATCTGTGGGTATAACGTCGGTGGTAGAAGAATGTACATTTAAAATAAATATCCAGCAACTTGACCAGGACTTAACATTGGAACAATATTGGGGTACCAATTATCAGAACTAGGAATATATTGGAATAATTTAATATGTACAAAGTTACAAGTAGTAGAACTTTGTTGCTGTTATGTGGAAAAACAGTGGTTGAACTATATTGGACGTCGTGTAAGAAAGTCTGCATTAAGTGCAGCGATAATTGGAGAAGGCATAAATTTTGTTTTATTCAGGACAGTATCAACATGATATGAATTCTAGCACATAATACCGATAAAAGTTTGAGCTAGCAAGTCTCGTGGGTATAATTAGCGATTATCACGTCCGACCAAAACCAACTAAAAGGTCAATCGACGGTCAAGCCATATGAAGCTGAAGGTCGTTATCAACATGAAAGAATATTATAGTTGTTTCTGTTTAAGTGAGCTTTAAAAGCTGATAACCCAAAATGATTAATACTGCCTGTGAAATTGGGTGTAGTTTCGCTACTTCGACTTGGATGACTGATTGCATGTTGATATCATTTTAATGATATTTCATCATGAACTGGTGAATTGCCCTAAAATTAAACACCGCTAGTTTATTGTGTTTTGTAAGAAGACTGATGCGGCATTTACGTTATAACGAACCCACCATGTGAAATTTTTGTCCCTTAATAGCCCACAACATACCATACAGTGGCACACAGTGCATACCTACACTATATGATAAAATAGTGTATGGGAACCATCAACCTAACTATAGTGTCTTAATCCATTGTCTTTTATTGACGGTGTCATGGACACTATGCATAATCACATTATATAATGTAAGTAAATAACATTATGGTGTAGCTAACACCGTATAACTTGTTTTAAATAACTTATGGTGTAATCTACACCATACCATTATTGACACTATACTACCCAGGTGTACTATCTTACATTACCATCAGAAACACTATGGTGCACAAGAAACCTTATAATGCATGGTGGGAGAAACACACAGGGTGGACAAAACTTTCACAAGATGGGTCTGTATAACGTAAAGTCCGCATTAATGTTACATATATACTAAGTGCCACGGTAGGCGAAATTCCAACAACTACTAT